>JAYXSE010000003.1:0-41981 GCA_037356155.1 Penicillium sp. D9
ATCTCCGATATTCAAGTCGATATGGATAAAAGAAGTGTCCTCAGAGGGGTAGGCCGATTTAGTGTAATAGGGGAACGAGATCAGTCTCCAAGCATGGTCAGGTCGAACTGCGACGTACGCAGCATAATAGCATACGTCCTGGCGGGTGAGCTGCTGTGTCAAGGACTGGAACATGCTCCTATTCCATCCCATCCTGGGTCTCGAGATTGCCGGCGTGTAGTGGTAGTCGTAAAGATCAAATTCAATATGAATCAACTGGAGCACGGACTTGATAGGGAAGCCGAGCATTTCGGACAACAAACCGACGCCCTGAACCTCTGAAATATCGTCCTCTAACCAACCAAAAAGACCAGGCAAAATCACGTTTCCATCTGCCTCAAAATCCGCTACCAGCTTCTGGTACAATTCATCATGGGCTCCGTAGATCCTCGTACAGATATCCTCGAGATCAAAGCCATTCTCATGGAAATGAGCAATGCGGGGAGTAGGATGCGGGGACTCGAGGTCGACCCTGAATGAGCTGCGCACCATATCCTCGGGCAAATTCCTGGGGGTGAACCATGCTGATTTTGTCTTCACGAACTCAGTCCAACTTCCCATTTGTCTCGTAGCATATGCGAGCCTGCTAATAAGGTCTGGATAGCGGAACTGGCGGGTGTATAACCCAAGATACGCACATAGCTTTCTGGTGTGTCGGTAGCATAGGTTTTCGGCCGAAATACTTCCCATTTTTCGGTTGATCTTGCGTAATAGGATCAACTTTGCACGATCATCCACATCCTCGGGTACTTCTTCAAAGCTTGCTAGCATAGACTTCGACAGACCACAGCTGCAGTTGCTTTTCCCGACCGGATTCGGCTTGGGCAGTCTTCTGTTAGGTAGGGGCACATTGTCGATCCCAGAATGACGCTTATAGCGTCTCTGCTTCTGCTTCTTGCGACCAGATCCTGGTCTCGAGGGAGTGGTAGGGGTCATTGGTCTGTATGAGTGGGTCGACCTTCCTGAGCTGCTAGAATCGTCGCTTTCTTCGCCTTGAGCTGAAGCCTCGCTGGGTATGTCGTCATTTCCAGCAATAGCATCCTGACCTTCTTGGCTCTCTGCCTCGTCCTCAGTATGAATATCAGGGCTGGGCGGACCCTTTCGCGCAACCAGAAACCCGTCTGAATCAAGCTGTAGGCCATGTCTCTTGAAATCCTGGGCTCGTAAAGGTTCCTCGCTTAATAAGGTGGCTGCTCGAACTAGGTCTCCTTGAATCATGGCCTTTGTGCGACGATGGCCTCGTCCGACAGCGTCTAGTCGTTTAACAAGCGCCTGGTTGACTCCTAGCTGAACCTGAGCAAAGTCGAGGTCTTGGTTTAACAGCTTGCTGACCTGCTCAGCCATGGACTTGGTGCGTATCTTGTCGAAGAAGACTGTCGCATCCCGCTCGCCCCACTTAGAAATTGCCTTTTTCAAGATGGTAGACACATAAGCACGGTTTTGCTGATGCTTGTCATGGATCTTCCGAGCTCTTTGCCATTCCATCTCGAAGACCGTCTCTTCCCTCTGTATCTTCCAGGCTCCACTCTCGAGAACATAGGAATACCATAGAGAAATCGCCTCCTCGTTCTCATCTCGCAGCTTAATCAGATATTCCATCACCTCTAGTTGAAAGGCGTAACGGAGGTTCTCGGGCTGGCTTTCAACGGTCGTTCTCACCCTCTCGAAGGTTGACTGATTCTCATGATTCGGGTGATCTGCGAGCAGAGTCTCCAGGACTAGCTGAGTCGAAACAGGGGCGGACATGATGGATTTCGGTTTCGAGGATGGTGGAAGGTTGATAGGGAGAAGAACTGAATTGTCAGGAAGGGCCCGCTTCTATGCCCTGTATTTGAGTCCTTCGCGCACACACTCCTTCTGTGTGTATCAAAGAAATCAGAGTTTAGTGGCACCTTCTTTGCCCTGCTTTCTCTTTCAAGCCTCGTCTTTGTGACCAGAATAGGATCTTTATGCATAAAGGGAAGGCTCCAGGTTTGATCAAAGAGAGAAGATATGGTTAGTGTGTGAGAGCATATGAGAGACGAGGTCCATCTTCAAAATCACGAGAATACTAATCTTTTCGGCCGAAATAGCGTGGGAAATGAGCAAGATCACCAAAGTGAGGAAGCGTCAAATCAAGGTTATCAGATCGTCGTCAAAACAATCAGATCGTTGTCAAAACAAGGTTTCCAGTATGCTGCTGGACTCGAAAATTCTTCTCTTGTCTATCCAGATCTATCAATTTCCTTCTTCTTTTTCTTCACTTCCCCCCCCGGTCGCGACTATAAATAGTTCCCTTTCTTCCTTCTTTCTTCCTCTTTCTTTCTCTTCTCTCTTAGACCCACAACCGACGGGGAGGCCGTCCCATATCCAGAAGTTCTGCATCGGCAACATGAACCGATCTGGGCGACGCGCCTCCTCGTCGAGGAGGGAGAAGGTGTGCCCGGACGCGGTATGTCAAGCTCGAGCTCCACCCCACCCAGGAAGATGGCCGTCCCTGGCCATTCTAAGCTAACCAAAATCATCCCAGGGCGGAGAAAACTGTATCAATCGGGGCGGGTGGCCGGAATCCACGAATATTAACGAGGCAGGAGTTGGAGTGTCCGAAAGCCAGGTGTATGCGTCCGAGGAAAACACACCTAGGATCTCCTGAATCCAGAGGACCAGAATACCGAAAAGAACGAAGCATATATCCCAGAAAAACAGAACACATATCAAAACGCATAAAAAAGCACATATCAAACGCAACGCGCGGAACGCAGCACATATATCAAAAACTGCCAGGCATCTTACCCATCTTCGTCCCCGGAATCCTCGAGATTCACGTCCTGTGGAGGGAACGACTGCTGCCTCACGCCTGTCTCCCGGTGCAACCAGAACCTTTTCAAGCGGTCTCCATTGACCGCGCTGTGACCGAGTCCTTTTCCGGCTGAGAAGAAATGCTTTATGGGCGTCCCATCAAGCTCTTCTAGCTTATACGACCCATTTCCAAGCACTTCTCGAATCCTATATGGCCCATGCCAGCGAAAACGGAGCTTCTGCAGGGCTCGCACATCTCCCTGCATCTGTGTGTCATGCACCAAAACCAGGTTTCCTACCTCCAGCGGGTTCAATCTAATAGCTCTCGTGCTATCAAAATAGTCCTTATTTCTCTCTCGAATGCGCTCATAACGCAGGATGGCTTCCGATATATCCTCGTCTCTTTGAAGGATCTGTCGAGCTCGCAGGTCAATGAGGTCTACCGTGCTTGTTATGGTCTCCCAGGGCAGCGTGCTCCAGGTGGGAACCTCCATTTCCAGTGGCAAAATCGCATCTTTTCCGTACAAGAAGCGATACGGGGTCATGCCCGTAGTTGCACATGTTGTCATTCTGTCTGCCATCAGCGCAGCATAGAAGCATGCTCTCCATGATGGTGGTGTCTGGTAATGTTTCGAGTATCTGGGCCTCTGAGACTGACTCAGACTCCCTGATCCAAGCTCGGAAGCCGCGTTTTCGGCCGAATAACCTGACGTCATCTTTGATAGTGCGTCCTTGAAGGTGCGCATGCTTCTTTCAATTGCTCCATTTGATCCAGGATTATATGGAGATATAGCAACGCGCTTGATACCCTTTTTCTCCAGAAAAAGCTGCACCTCTGCCCTGAATTCTGGTCCTTTATCCATGACGACCTTTGATGGGAACCCATACCTGCATATGATATCATCCCATATGAATTCACAGACAGCATTGCCAGTCGCTTTCCCTTTTAGGGGTCTTGCTTCAATCCATCCACTTAGAGCTTCACGGGCTTGAATCATGCACTGATATCCATCTTCATTCGGCAACGTAGCTGTGTCAATATAGACCTGCTCCCAGATATACTGGATTCGATTTGGAAGCAGAGGCTCTTCTAGACGTCTCGGGTCTCGAAATTGGCATTTCGGACAGCAACGCACATGCTCAGAAACTTGAGAATACATGCCCGCCCACCAGTAACGTAATTTCAACAGATGATATGTTGATTCTCGACCTTTATGACCCAGCTCATCATGTGCAGCTGTGATCACCCTTCTCCGAGTCTCCACATCATCCAAGACACGCCGTAGAGGCAAATTCAGACCTTTTCCTCGATGGAACAGGTGTTCTCCTTGCACAACGAAGTCACAAGCATAATTCTTAAAGGTCTTATATCTCCGAATCGGCATGCCATGTGGACGTCGAAATGAGGTGCACCACTGTGCAATCTGCTCTGATTCATCGGAATAGTCTGCAGACAGGACTCGCGTGGTCTCCGAAGCCTGGCTTGGATCTATACCCGAATTTCGTGCTATTGAGGACCCATTTTCTGCCTCTGGCGGGGTCTCGACCGACACCGCCACCGGATTCAGCATTACCCGCAGCGTGCTGATCTCCGCCAAGATGAATTCATCAATATCCTCCTCTTTCTCTTGCTCAGCGATCTCTTCTGCAGTATGAGGTCGTCGAGATAGGCCATCTGCAGCTCCATGCTTCTGTCCTAGCACATGCTTGACCTCGAAGTCAAATAATCTAATCCAGGCAATCCAGCTCGTGACTAGCGCTCCTGGCAGGTCCGTCGCTGACCGGTTTAGCTGCGCAACCAGCGTCTTGGCATCAATTTCCAGGATGAAATGAACTCCATATAGCCAGTGGCGGAACTTTTTGAGAGCCTTTAGAACGCCTCGACACTCCCTTTTTCCCGCATCATACACACGCTCTGAGTCCGACCAAGTACCTGACTCATACCTTGCTGGCTTCCTGATTCCATCTCGTTCCTGCATCATCACAGCGCCCCAGCCGGTGCCAGATGCATCTACAGCGACAATGAGTATCAGAGGAAGGAAGTCGTAGTCAATGGGCAAGACGCTGGGAAAGGTTGACAGGATCCGCTTAGTCTCATCAAAAGCATGCTGCTGTGCAGCTCCCCATTCGAATGGAACTCCTGCCTTCAAGAGACGGTATAATGGAGCAACAATCAGTCCAAATTTCTCTATCACAATCCGGAAATAGACAGCAAGGCCCACAAACGAGCGCACGTCGAATAGCGTCATTGGGGTCGGCCAGTTGACGAGCTTTGCAACTTTGACCTCGTCTGGGCGACGACCATTTCCATCACAGACCCACCCCACCACAGCTACTCCTCGCATGGCAAATTGTGATTTTTCGGCAGAAACAACCATGCCGGCAAGCTCCAGGAGATATAGAGTCTTATCCAGGTTTTGGACATGCTCTAGCACATAGCGACGCACACCCGGAAAGGCCATTTCTTCGTCATACGTCGTCTTCGGTCCCTTGACCCCAAAATCGTCTAGAAAAGCTTGGACAGATCTTCCATATATCTCGTCGAGGACATACTGCACGACTCGCTGGCATTGTGCCACTGAATTAGCACCTCCTTGTAGAATCGTGACCATCCGGAATAGGCCCATCGGGGTCATGATTGCTGTCATATCCCGGCATTCTTCAGCAAGAGATATCTGGTCGTACCCAGAGAAAAGATCGACCATGGAGCATATCTGCATGCCTGCAAAGTCCTCTGCAAATTCGTCAGCGTTCGGGGGCATATTAGCATCTCTAATCGTCACAGAATTCAGCTTCATAGCTGCTATAACAATCCGATACTGCCCAGCTGCCTTCTTTCTGACTAGAAACCAAGGATTTCTGTATGGACCATGGCAGCGCTCGATACTCCCCTTTTTCAGTCGATCTTGAAGCATTTCCGTGACTGTTTTATGCAGAGCACGTGGGATCTGGAACCCAGGATGCTGCCATGGTTCATGATCAATTGTTCTAATCTTCTGAGGGCTATAGACCTCGGGATGCACACGTCGGATATGCTCCCAACTCCAAGCAAGTACTCCTTCTCGCTTAAAGAGCATTTCTCTCAGCAATTCTCTTTCCTCAGGTAAGAGACCGGTCCCAATAATCAGCTTCTCCTCCCTTTCTGGGGATAGACGAGCTCCCCTTGCAAACTCGGCAATCCGAGGCTTCAAATACTGATCAAATCGTGTGCACTGATCTCTGGCACGGAAGCGTGTATGGTATTTCTCTAGGCATATCTTCTGCCATCCAGGTTGCCCTTCTGGGACTGATCCGTCCGTTAAAGGAACGCTGACCGGGTGAACCTTGTCAGCTACTCGCTTATATAGCGTGTTGACCGGAACCTTTCTGTCAAAGACAGCCTTTTTCGGCCGAATAAAACTCTCTTTCCAGTCGTCTTCTAAAGGCAGTATGTCCATATCCCGTACTGTTGTCCAAACGTGCCTATCCCATGCTTTTACGCTCTCGTCTAGGTCCACGAGCGTCCATCCAGGCGGCAGGTAGCACTTTTCTAGGTCGAGGACGGTCCCAGATGGCACGTGCAGCATATTAATATGAGGATGGACCTCGAGAGGCAACCTAGAACTCGCAAATGAGTCAAAAGCAGCATTTTTCACAATCAAATCCTCCAAAATCTTCCTATCCTCCGCTCTCTGGCTTATCAACCTCGCGGGTGGTGTGCCAGATACAAGACACCCGCTCACTAGTTTAAAGGTGCTCTGACCTGGAGTTCCTGCTCCTCAAGTTCATCACCATCTCCGTGTGGAGACAGCCGTCTCAAGCGTGGGTGATCGGGCCAGATCCGGGCAGATCCAACGACTCTGCCCTCTGTAGGGACGGTAGCGCTGAATTGGAGTCTCCTCGTCCGAGACTCGTTATAGACAGTGCAGCGCACAGTCCCATTCTCTCGGTGTTCCATAGTCAGCAGGGTGGACTCCATGAATGGTCGGCCAAGGATCAAACCAGGGGTGGCGGGTAGCACGAAGATATTGATCCGAATTATGAGATCTCCGATGGAAATTGGAACGTCCTGCATGCAACCCAAGCAACGAACTTCGACTCCATTCACAGGCACAACGGATATCTGGGGATCTCTTCGGATGGGATGGGACAGCTCCTTTGCCTCCTTCTTTCCTATGACGTTCAACCCTGAACCGGAATCCAGCATTCCATGCAGCACATACTGTCCAATCCGGACATCTGTATAAAGAAGAGGCAGCGAATATATGCCTTCATCCTCGTCAGAAACTTCCTTAACTGGTACCGAACGTCTGTGATCCGTGATGATCTGCCCATAGGCGGTATGAACGGCCGAGTGCAGCACCTGATTTGTGTCTTGGTATGGAATCAGTGCATTAGAGCTCATGGTTCCGGGCTCGCTCGGTGAATCCTCTCGAAATAGCGTATTTCGGAATCTAGGGGCCAGTTTTGCCATCTCCGAGAGCTTGATGGAGACCTCCATATCCAGAAATCGACGCTTTATATCACTTTCCAGAGCTGTATCCAGGCTCACATAAGGGGGGGTTTTGCCTGCTTTTGACGAGCTATGGGAACCTCTAGCACGTGCATCCGAGTTCAGAGCTTCTGGGGTGGACTGCTGGCTGCTAGAAGGAGTCGCATCCAGCTGTGTATATGAGAACTGGCTCGGGCCTTCTGCCATGACCTCTTCGTCCTCGAGATCTGTCACCCTTGCTGGTTCATACCGGCCGCTCTGGAGATTCCGGGCCGACGCGATACCTTGTTCTCGACGTCTTTTCCTAACAGGATCTTGCTGCGAATTCCGGGTACCAACCGCATTCAATCCTGCTTGCTCAAACCCGACAATTTCCTCCTCAGAATCATCATCAATTTCCAGGTTTTTACCAGGGCAAGATCCTAGACGCATGCCTAGATAGCTGACCTGGGCCCTCTGGATTCCGTGCTCGTCATACATGGGACGTGCTGTCTGGTCATCATCATAATTCAGTCTGCCTTGGAGGTGGGAGACGGGTGCTGCGCTTGCTCTCCAAGCAGCTAGCTGCTCTGGTATCAGATCTCTCGTGGGCACATTCATCTTATACCGGATCTGCGGTCCTCCATCCCCTTGTCGTCCGAGACAAAGCTTGTTATTCTCTCCGTAATGGATTCTTCCTTCGCTAAGATATGCTGAAAGCTCCTTACACGACTGGGGTATCGACATATGCCCAGCGCCTCCACAGAAAAAGCAGATCTTTGGTCCACCATACCCAGCGCTCGAGGGATTCTCACGATCGCTTGGTACCCACTGGGGGTTCCTTCGAGAATCCTGCTTCGCAAGGCCTGTCTGGATAGTGTTCACCTTGATATCCATTTGATCAAACTTCTGATTCAGCTGGTCTAGCTGTCTTGAGAAGTCAAAGCTGGCGGCAGCGCGCACTCCTTGATCAGCTTGCCCACCAGACGGACTAGGTGTCTTTTCGGCCGAAAAATCAGGCTCTTTAGACCAATGCGCATGCTTTTCTCTACTAACAACCTCGATTCGCGATTTCGGAGCCTGGTATCCAAGACTTTCCAGGCTTGGAAAACGTGCAGGATGGACTCCTTTGATTGTCATATCAAAGTCGCGTTTTGAGTCCAGGATTTGATACACCAACCCAGTGACCCAATGAAGTCTGATAGGCCTGGCTTGAGATGGATTCTCAAAGCTAATCCGACCCTTTTTGATCACCTTACTACTCAGCCAGAGAGGTAGACCTTGAAGAAACCACTCGCAGCGCTGGAGCTCGCCCATAGCTCCTCGGTGCAGCAAAACATCCGAGATGGCAGCAAATTGCGTTAGATACTGGCGGATTTCATCATATGTCTCATGACCCTGAGCTATCAGCTCATTGAGCGAGGTACGAGAGTAACGTGCATACTCTCTATCCTGGTCCTGGTATCTCGACCGGATTTCCTTCTTCAGCGCCTCAAAATCCTTAGATCTCCAGCTAGATGAGGACTCAATCCACATCCGCACCGTGAAATCGCAATAATCAGCGAGGCCATCACACATACTATAAGGATCAGATATGCCTCTCCTCTTACACATGCCCTCGTACGTCCGGACAAATTCTGATACGTTCCTTCCATCAAAGAACGGAGCTCCAGGGGTTCCGGGGTCCGGCATCGCCTGCTGGTGGTATATGACTTGCCGAATAGGGAAAGCCTGCTGGTCAGGTACGCCTTGGTACGCATACGTGCCATACTGGGTTGGACCATGGTCTCGTGCTTCAGGAGGCAAGGGGCCATACTGGGCAGGTCGGCCTGGTGCAGGACGTGAAAGGTGCTCTGTATGGGTCGAGGATACAGTCTCCGGTCGACCTGGGTCCCTATATCCTGAAAAAGATGAGACCTGAGGCTCTGGGTCAGGCTCGGCAGCCAGCCCAGCATATACTTCAGGGATATCAAGGCGAGGGCTCGTCGGGGGTTCTGGGAGCTGTTCTCCAGGGGACTCAGTTCGAGGAACGTTCTCTCCCATCTTGGGCAAATCAAGTATAGACAAAGAATCACAGATATCACTCGTATCAGCAGATCGGGCAGACACACAATCAAAATCTTCACAAGCTAAGAAGCAGACAGACGTAGCAGAAGAAGCAGAAGAAAAGTCAGTAACAGAAGCAGTCGTAGAAGTCTCAGAATCAGCAGAATCAGTCAAATCAGTCAAATCAGAGGCACAAATCGAAGCAAAATCAGCAATTCTTCCCGCTGGAAGCTGTATCCCTCGAGGACACAAAAATCTGATAATCGTCGTGTATATCCGTTCTCGAATGGTACTCCACCATATACAGTCAACTCTCACCTATTGCACACCCGGTCTTTGCACACTCCCGCTTTAGCACACCCCTTCACTTGGATGGACCCACTTTTTTGGGTTTTCCTATATAAAACTCCCGCTTTTGCACACTCACCTTTGCACACACCTTTTCCTCCTATCTTTGCTGAGTCATCCGCTTAGTCAGCGATATCAACCAATCAGAATGCCTGAAATCTCTGATCTGCCTCCGTTGCCATGTGTCCGACCAGCCACCCGAGCACCTGCTATACCACCGCCATCAAAACGTGCTCGATTAGGCATATCAGATGCACATAAACAAGCTCTTCGAGTCTTTTGGTCTAATTCTAATCCAAAACCGACCCAATCTGCTTGTGTGGATTGGTTTCAGTCCCAATTCAACCATAAGATTAATCGTACTTCGGTCTCAAGAATTCTTTCGTCCCAATATGATTACCTTGATTCAAGGCCCTCGGAGACCTCAGAGACCCATATATCCTCGTCTTTCTGGCCTATTCTAGACCAGAAGCTATTTAATTGGGTTAAAGGGCATATAGATAATGGATATCCAATCTCTGGCCCTTTAATCCAAACAAAAGCAAACGAGCTTTGGTCCCAAATCCCTGAATATCAACAACAACAAAGACCCGCTTTTTCTGAGGGTTGGCTTACTCGATTCAAAAAACGGTATAATCTTCGATATTATACGTTCCATGGAGAAGCTGCTTCCGTCCCATCTTCTATATCTAATCAGATCGAAGGAATTCGTACGATATGCGACCAATATGAGCCATCTGAGATCTATAATATGGACGAAACGGGCCTCTTTTGGCGACAGATGCCAAATGGGGGTCTTTCGTACAAACAAATAGCCGGAAAGAAGAAAGATAAGACCAGAGTATCTCTTGTTATCACAACAAACGCAGATGGATCAGACCGAATGCCTTTATGGTTGATTGGAAAAGCAAAAACACCTCGTGCACTCCGGGGAGTTAATTTCCCAGCTATTGGCTGTGTCTGGCGTCACAATAAGAAGGCGTGGATGCGTCAAGACATCATGGAAGAATGGTTACGTGCCTTTTATAGGCGTATTCCTATACATAAGAAGGCAATATTGTTATTAGACAATGCCTCTCCACATGTCGCTGGTCTTAAAAGCACCCCACCACCTGCCCATATCCGGGTCGTTTTTTTCCCAGCAAACGCGACGTCTATTTATCAACCTCTAGATCAGGGAATTATTCAAAATTTAAAGCACCATTATAAGAAAAAATGGTTACGTTGGATGGTTGCTATCCTTGATCGAGGACTTGATCCCCATCTTCGGATGAATATCAGATATACTCTATTTTGGGTTACACAAGCTTGGAAAACGTCTATATTAGATCAAACGATTAAGAATTGCTTTATAAAAAGTACTCTAATTCGTACGACTAAAGATGAGACCGAAACCAGAGATGGGACCGAAGGAGATGGGACCGAAGGAGATAGGACTAAACCGGTATCTGAGCCAGGATTGAGTGCTGAGATTCAAGCTCTATATAATCAAGCAGCTGAGAAGCTTGGTCATGATGATATCATACCAATTGATCAATTTTTGAACCCTAGCGAAGAAGATATAGCTGCTGGAGATGAGACCGAAGCTAGAGATCAGACCGATGGGCAAGATATATATATTGATATGGAGAGCTCAGAAGCACAAGATATCGAGGAAAACGGGCCACCACCGGATATTCCATCGAATTCCGAGGTTATGGGCCATCTCCAGGATATATTAATATGGGTTGGAAGCAAGGAAAAGAGCACACCAGACCATATACGTCAGGTTGAGAGCTTAATCAGCGAGTTTGGCAGGATTCAGGTCGAGGAAAAGCGTCAGGTGACCTTGAAGGATATGGGATGGAAACCTAAATAGGAAATAGGGCTTAGGGCAAACTCTCACTTATTGCACCTCTCACCCATTGCACATAATTTTCTATGGATGGTAGAGTGTGCAATAGGTGAGAGTTGACTGTATTATATATACCCGGCCAGATCTTTTCTACCGAATAATGAAGCATCTCGGGGGACATGCATACCACGTCTCGCAGATATGATCTATCAAGTCGATCGAACCAGTCAAAAAGCAGCACTCGTACGCACTGCAGGTATTCCTCATGTAGGTAAGCCATAACACGGCTCGGGTTGCCCAGATTGAGGCAAATCTTCGATAATCTCTGATATCTCACAGGTTTCCTTCTCAATTCGAGGCAATTTCTGACGACAGGAAGCTTGCCGGGCCCGGTCAAGGTCAATCCTCGATTCTCAGGGTCAAACCGACCTCCCACTTCTCGTCACACGGGTTGACGCTCCAATTCTCTCATCCACCGGATACTCGTATCCTGCGCGTGTTGTGCTCTCGATTATGAGCGTGTTCAGCCACCCAAGAAGAACGCCCCTGCGTCGGTCACCATATGAAGAGGGGAACGCTCGAAGGCAGCACACTCGGAGATGTGCGGGTCGATCCAGCTACACAACACAACAACACAAGCCACAGCAGGTTGTACGAGATATCCGTGGGAAGCACCTACATGTGCTGATCAGAGAGGTGTAGAAGCGTGCTATTCAATACTATCTTCGAGGTCCTAGATATATCCAGGTCCTACATGCCCGTGTACTGTAACACATGCGTCATGATATAGGTCGGAAAAACCTCCTCCGGTCTAACCTGTAATATCATGTAACGGGGGTTCCCCACTACACTAGTTAACGTAATTCCCGCATGACCGGGTCACCCCATCGAAAATCGCGTCTTCCTACCTACATACTAACTTCGACCACCTACTATGCCACCAATTCGCACTGAATCCTCGCAGAAATTGGCCAATCAAGAGGGCAAGATCCTATTAGCCCTTGATGATGTTCAAAATGTCCGAATCAAATCTCTACGCGCAGCAGCAACGCTATACGAAATACCCTTCTCTACACTACAAGCACGCGCCGACGGCCGAATTACACGCGTTGATAAGCGCCCAAGTCGCTTTAAATTGACCGAATTGGAAGAGGATTCACTTGTTGATTGGATTATCTCTATAGATACGCGTGGAGCAGCGCCTAGGCCAGCTACTGTAGCTGAAATGGCTAATATCCTACTCGCTGCGCGCGGTAGCTACCCTCCGCCTACAGTTAGCAAGAATTGGCCATTAACCTTTATAAATCGACGCGAAGAGATTCGATCACGCTTCTCTAGGCGATACGACTACTAGCGCGCACTAAATAAAGACCTAAAATCGCTACGAGAGTGGTTTACGACCGTACAACGCGTTATCGATGAGAACAGTATATAAGCGGAGGATATCTACAACTTTGACGAGACTGGATTTGCAATAGGTCTTATATCTACGCAGAAGGTAGTTACGCGAGCTAAATACTACGGTCAGCGATCGATACTACAGCCAGGAAATCGCGAATAGGCTACTACTATCGAAGCAATTTACGCAGATAGCTATTCGCTACCGCTATGCGTGATCTTTAAGGCTAAAGTTACTATTACGGGTTGGTTTAATAACCTACCAAAAGATTAGCGATTTAAGGTCTCGAATAACGGCTGGACTACTAATGAAATTAGCCTACGCTAGCTAGAAAAGCTATTTATCCTATCAAAGAATTCGCGTGTACGTGGTCGATTTCGGCTACTAATTCTTGATAGCTATAGTAGCTACCTTACCCCCTAATTCGACCGATTATGCGCAGAAAACGATATTATACCTCTTTATATGCCTGCGCATTCGTCACATCTACTACAACCACTAGATGTTGGCTGTTTTGTAGTGCTAAAGCGCGTGTATAGTCGCTTCGTAAGCGATCTTGCGCGTAGAGGATATAATCATATCGATAAATTCGATTTCCTAGAAGACTACTAACGCGCGCGGCAGGAAGCCTACTAATCAAGCACTGTTCAAAATAGCTTCATAGCTAGTGGCCTAGTGCTAATAGATGCAGAAAGAGTGCTCTCGAAGCTTAATATCTCTCTACGAACTCCGTCACCACCAAACAGCCGTCCAAGCAGCAGTTCTAGCTAATTCACACCAAAAACGCCTAGAACGGTAGCTTAGCTACAGAAGCAAGCTAGTATGATGAAGGATCTACTAGATCGGCGGTCAAAAAGCCCTCTAAGCCCGTTCAAATTAGTGGTAGATCAGATTCTTAAGGGCCACTACCTTTCGCTACACACCCTCGCATTAGTTATACAGGATAACGCGAATCTACGCGCAGCGAATGAGAAGACCGTCAAGAAGCGTAATCGGCCGCATAAGCAGATACCCTGCGAAGAGGGTTTGACCGTTGAAGAGGGCCTACAGCTAGTTGCGCAGCTAGATTTGCCAGCAGAAGCGCCGGTGGTAGAAACGAATATGTTGTGATATGAGGCAGTTGCTGCTCAGGAACGAAGCCGCAACATCGGAAATAATTCCTATCTATCTATACGAAGACCAAGTTGATTGGAAATCAACTTAGACTTCATGTTTTACATATAGCCTCTTATATCCCCTCAGAAATGAGAAGAAGTAAGCTTCCTTTTGAACTACAACACTATTAGACAAAAGTCTATTAAGACCAATTTCCAATTATAATGCAAACCAGATCTAGTAATTTACAGTTCCGTCTAGAGATACAGAAGCAGTCGGGCGAGGTACCACGCTTGAATTGAATGAAGAGGATTCTAGGCTTGAGAAACTTCTAGAAACGGCCAACTCGGATGCCAGTAATTTGGTTTCGCGAACTGAACTGCTAATGCGAAATGTTTCATGAGCCATCTCAAAACCAAAATGCATGACAACGAAACCAAAATGGACGAAAACTAAACTGCGCGGAATTTCAACCAGCTGCCAGGAATAGATGTGACGGGCGACTGGCTAAATATAGCAGGGTTCGATGTGAATGATAACTCTGATAGTAGTACTGGTGCAGATAAAATGTTAGCCGTTTCCTGCATCTTTCGAAGGTACCAGTCCCCCTACCTTTTGTTCCATCTCACGCCCCCTAGTAGCAGTCACGTGCTTCGATGCCATCGTCTCGCTTGCAAGTAGATGCACCACTGCCGACTTGCGTCCAGGCTATACTTCCGACATAGCCTACTGGGTTGTACGTACACTCGCCGAGACGATTTGATGACACAGGGGCGCCACAGGAGCCCAACGTGTCGGCAACACAGTCGTAGGTTGGGCAGGCAGTAGCTGCTAGCGTACCATCGGGGCACCAGTTGTCTGATGCCAAATAGCTGTAAATGCCACTGTACGACCAGTCCCAGCATTCGGCAAGGTCTGGGTCCCACCACTGGGTACTTGTCACGTAGTTCTGACAGCCACCGTCAGAATAGAAGTTCACCTGCATACCACATGAATCGCGCTTGGTAACATTCATCTCAGCCGATTGTCCAGGTACGCCCAACGCTTGCACAACATGGGCACTACCGGCAATCGCCGATAGCAAAACCAAAGAGCTCTTCATAGTGAAGTCTTCTAAGAACAAGTCAGCCTTTTAGTCACACAGACTCACGCGAAGGAATTACGTGAGTATAAAACCCTTTAATACGTACCGTAAATGAAGGCAGGAAATGAAGGCAGAAGGGAAGTGATGCTTCTTGGAACGATCGGAGTAATAAGGTGGAAGTAAGATAAATGTTCTGAATTCTTGAAGTTATTAAGTGAGAGGTTCTAGTTATATTTATATTAATAGGCAGCCATAATATTAGCCAGGGTAGTATCAGTAGGTTCTAGGACCTAAATCCTGAGACATCAGTGGGCCCTCAAAATGATGCGCTGTTGATATAGCGTCTCTAGAAGTATAGAGTTTGGGGTATTTAGGAGGATATTCCGGAAAGGGATAAGGTCGACGATTCTGTGAAAAACATCGTTTCCAATAGGATATAAATTGTCGCATTGCTTACCCAAAATGGTTGGTTTCAACCTGACCGATTAGTAGGGGAAACTTTATTTGACCCCTGACCAAAATCAGGCGACCAACCCGCTCGGATATTAGCCGAGATAGCTCTTGGTAAAAGCTTATCCATTACTGGATTGCCGCATAGAAACACCTTAGAAGCGTGGGAATAGGGCGCTGTGTAATTTAGAGGGGCCGACTAGTCATAAAGCTTTAGGTCGCAACGTGTCAGGCACGGCGAGGGCCCACTCGGCGAGCTGTGCTACGCCAAAGTGGAGAAAGGACTAATAGAGGACCAATAATACGTTGCGTTTTTCCATGATTGCTCCTTTTATCTGCGATACTATTATTGGCTCCCTAGCCCCACATCTAAGGACCTTGTCGGGCTATCGAGAGATAGAACCATATACTAGAAGACTCGTTTAACCGATCTTTAGCTTTAATGGAATGAATTCTCTCGACATACGGTCTAATTAGGTGTAATGAGTACTAGTCCGTACGGAAATCCTCTAGGTTAATAATATGTTATGATGAGGATTTGATATACTGGCTAGTACTGAAGGTGTCTAATAGAATCAGTTGATTGATTTAAGAAGATGAGAGCGGTTGAACACTCTCGAGAGTCTGTATCATCTAGATGCGGTGTGTTACGACACCATACTTCCGAGTCTAACCCGAATACCATACGAATACTAGGGGGAATTGGGTGGACGATGAATAGCCTATCCCAAAAGGGCCTCAGTGGTGTTTAACCACTCCTTCAGTTCGACATCAATTCCCGAACAGTGGGTCCTCTCCTCCCACCCATTCCCGTCCTCATAGGGTTGTTTCCCAATCTGATCGTACTGCCGCTGTACATAGGAGATAGAGCAGGCTGCTTGTCGATAAGAAGGTAGATTAGGCCACGTAGGACAGCCGTCGCATTAATTATCCGCCTATCTCAGTCTGACAGAGGAAAAATGAGATGGAGTGAGAGTTGGTAGCCAACTTGGTCAGCTCATCTATGATCCCGCATAGAAGCATGGTTTTCCCTTACCGGGGCCGCCTTTAACCCAGAGCAGCTTACTCTATGGGCCATAGCGCCATCGTTTAAAATCGCCATTGTCAATGGCCCAGAGGTACGAGTCTCTGAGTAACCCGCATTTGACAATCCAATGCGATCTTTCTTATGTCATGGGTTGGTCGTCTGCAGATCTCGCAAACATGCTCGATCCTCTGCATCAAGCCTATATCGGTGCATTTGCAAGGCACAATTCTATGTGGAATCCGAACTTCGGAGCAACATTAGCTCAAGTAATATTTTCCACAAGGTGCTGATCCTCATAACCTTGGGACATTGATGTATTCAGCTCCCCTAGCAATATTCTGAACCCATTCTCTTGCGCTGATCCAAACTTAATCATGTCCGGTGATTTGCATGGATAGTCTACGGACGTACGTGTGGATAGTACAGAACGTATGTGGTGTGAAGATGTGGTATGAGGAGAGAAGAAGTCTAAGCTAGCTAAGTGAAGGGATATAGCAGCATACAGGTCAGCTGACCTAACAGATAGTAAGGGACGTTAGCCTTCAAGAGTGGCTGGTTCCTTTGACACAACCTGCCCAGCCATAAGCATGGGCAGCTCTTTGAAGGAGCAGGTAATCTCAAGACCCTAGCCTGTTTGCCATAATCGTCGGACCATCACCAAGAAGTTGACTTGGCTTGACCCAAGAAGCTGATTACCTCTTTGCTGGATATGTAACAACATTACATTTGTACACTTTACAAGATCAAGGGCAGAAACGGGGATCTTGGCTCAGTCCGCCGTCCGAGCTTCCTTGTGAGGAGTGCCCATAAATATAATGCCTTTGATGATCTCGAATACACCCCGAAGATGGGGTTAAGGCTTAATTTGTGAAAGAAGGATAGTTTCTTGCAGACGAGGCCGCCCAGGCTATGAGCGACGGGCCCTTGGATCGGGCCTGGATCCACAATCCATAGCTGGAAATCGTGCTCAAATCTCAGTCACAGTGGGCTGATTGATACAAGTGGAAATGTATGAATTTAATAAGGAGAATATTTAACGATAAATAAATAACTAACTATAAGTTAGAGAAATATAGAATTAATTTCAACAAGGAGAATGTCCAAAGAATGAATCAGGATAAAGACAGCAGAGAATCAAATTCAACAAGAAGAATATTCAAAGAATGTACAGGTGTGAAGACCGCGGAATCGATTTTGATCCAGCAGGAACGTAATTCCTAGTTGTAGACATGTTTGAACTAGCTCTGGTAGTTACCACTCTCGTTGTTACCGGTATCATAGTTGCCGGAGTCATTGTTGCCGGAGTCATTGTTGCCGCTGTCGCCGTAGCCCGTATCGTTATAGCCGCTGTTTCCGTGAGCGGTGGTAGTGGGCAAGGTGGGTATAGTCATGGTAGTGCTCACGTTCTTTGTAATACCACAAGCCTTCAGGCACTGTTCAACGGCAGCAACAGGGCCAGCCGGCAGACCCTTCTCAACGGATGCGAGATCTGCACCGGAAACAACACCACCAATCTGAGCAAGAACAGCGGTCTCATCAAGACTGAAGAAGCCAGGGGCGATAAGCGTGGTTCCTGGGTCGTTTGAGTTGAAAAAGCCGAGGAAGATAGAATCCTCGCAGGTAGGGTTCAGTTCAAAGTGGAAAGAACCTTTGGGAAAGATTGTCGCATCAAATGAGGAAATATTGTTGCTGATGATTTCCGATCCGGTTTCGGTGAGGAACTGAGTAAATATCGTGCCCTCGACAGCAACGATGAACTCGTCGGCGCGGGGGTGAAGATGGGGCACAATCATTGCGCAAGGGCCAAGGGAAAATTTGATCATAGATGCCTCAAGGCCAATCAATGCAGGGAAAGAAGCCCCTAATGCTCCAATAACACTTCCGGAGGTTATGTTCTCAGCAACAGCACCGGTGGGAGGACTATTGAAGCTGAACTTAAAGGACGAGTTGCCTCCATTGTCAGCAAGGATCTGGATGCGATCAATCTGAGTTGAAGCAAGCTCAAGACTCTGAGTTAAGGTCAAACTTTCCTCAGTATCCCGAGGAATCGAAGCACCGAAGGAGGTGGAAAGGAGCGAAGCAACTGTTAAGAATTTGAAGAGCATCTTGATAAAATAATGTTGGTCTGGTTTGACTTGAGTGTGGTGGGTGAACACTTTGAATAAACATGAGAGGTATTTATAGGCGATATGAGTAGGGCAGTTGTCATATCCTGACAAACCAATGATCCATACTTTGCTAATTTCAATAAGCTTTTAACGAGCTTCTGGTGTTTTGCCGAGGTTTCCCCTAGAGGGGGTTTACAGACTCATTCATTTACCATTTTAGGTTGGTTTCCTTGAAGGATGCGATTTTTTATGGGGTGGGCGACTAGGACAGTCCGCCCCTCCTTCCACCTGTTTCTATGGCAAAACGAGTTATATTGGAAGTAAAGTTTCGTAACACACATCGGATAGATACAGGAGTCTCTCAATACCTCCTTCACACTTATTTAGATCGATTAACCTCAATTTGACAGTCTTAGTACTGGTCACTACACAATATCCTTAACCTACCAGATCGTACGGTATATAAGGATAATATTTGGGTGGTTATAGGGGGTGTCTTTCTATTAAACAGATAGCTATCTCAAGGGTTATATTATAATATGGATATAAAATAATGTACATGTGTTGAGATATAAACTGGTAATTTATTGCTTTAACGACGGTGTTCAGGGGTGCGGCGCTCACTAGTGAGTTACGTTAGTTAACTAGTTAGTTAGGTTAGTTAACGCGTAATCAACCACCGAGTGACGAATACCACCGAGTGACGAATTTCTCCCGCGCCCCATCAAAATATCTAAATCAACATTTCACAACGCGTCTTTTTCATTTTTTTCATACAAAATGCCTCTATTTCAAGAAAATCGAATGCAGATGGCAATTTCTGCCTGTAAAAACGAAATATTCACATCAAAATTGAAGGCTGCTCAGATATTTGGTGTATCTGAGGCTACCCTTCGCGGTCGGCTCAAAGGAAGAAAATCAAGCGCAGAAACACGCGCCAATGGCCATAAACTGTCAATTCTTGAAGAAGAAGTTCTTGTCAAGAGACTACTAGATGCAGATAAGCGAGGCTTTTCAATTCGGCCGGAGTTTCTACGCGGAATGGCGCAGATTTTACTATACGAGCGTACACAAGATCCTACTGCAGTTCTTGGTGTCAACTGGGCATATAAATTCATCAAACGCCACCCAACGCTGCGTACACGATATAACCGTCGCATATCGTATCAGCGTGCAAAGCAAGAGGACCCGAAGGTTATAAGACAGTGGTTTGAAACTGTACACGCAGCTATTCGAGAACACGGCATACACGAAGATGATATCTGGAATTTTGATGAAACTGGTTTTGCAATGGGGCTCTGTACAACATCCAAGGTTATTACTGCAGTGGAGCGAAGTGAAAGACCTCGTACAGTTATTCAGGGGAATCGCGAATGGGTCACAATCATTGAATGTGTGAGCTCAAAAGGGATTCATATACCACCGTGGATCATCCTTAAAGCAGGATCTCAACAAGCTGCTTGGTTTCAAGAACCTGCTCTTTTTAATAAGGGCTATGCTCTTGTCAGAAGTCAAAATGGCTGGACAACAGATGAAATAGGCCTTCGCTGGCTAAAAGAGATGTTTGAGCCACATTCAAGAGGCTATTCTACGGGTGCGAAGCGGTTGCTTATCCTTGATGGCCATTCTAGCCACCTAAGTGCGGAATTTGATACTTTCTGCCTGGATAATGCAATTATCTGTCTCTGTATGCCGCCTCAAACATCTCACCTTCTACAACCACTAGATGTTGGTGTTTTCGGTCCGCTTAAGCGCGCCTACGGAAAACTACTTGAAGGAATGATGGCTGCTGGAAACAACCATATTGATAAGGAGGATTTCTTATCCCTCTATCCACCTGCTCGCGAAAAGGTGTTTAACAAGGAGAATATCTATGGTGGCTTCGCAGGAGCTGGTCTTAAGCCACTTAATAAAGACCGGGTTCTCGAAAAGATTACCTTCCAACATCGTACGCCAACACCACCTCTTATTGAAGTTGAAGGCTCAATCTCCTCTGCTTTTCAAACCCCTCAGAATCCTCGCCAACTCGACCATAAGCTCCGCAGCCTACAGAGAAGCCTTCAAAAAAGAAAGCTTTCTAGCAGTCCAGTATCTCATATTCAACATCTTGAAAAGGCCGCGCAGATGGCAATGAATACAAACCTCCTTCTTCAACAAGAAATTAAGGTTCTACGGGCTGAAAATGAGCGGAAAATAAAAAAAAAGGCAAGGAGGCGGGCTATCCTTGGTGACGATCTTGTTTTATTTGTGCAGCAAGGTCAAAATCCAGTTCAGCAACTTGATACGGAGGTTAATGAGCAGGTTGAGGAGCCTACACCTAGGCCTCGCCAGCGAGCTCCAGCACGCTGTAGTGGATGCGCGACTGTTGGACATACTATAAGAAGATGTCCTAATAAATAGCTATTCATTTGTCTTTTAGGTAGTCCAATTTAATATATATTTGGTTGAAAAACTCCAAAAAATATGGTGGGCGTTGTGAGAATTCGTCACTCGGTGGTATTCGTCACTCGGTGGTTGATTACGTTATGTGGTTTCGCGATGACTAAGAGACGCAGCGAGGCACCAGCAGTCAGCTAGCTAGTTGTCGAAGGGAAGGTTGATTTGAAATGCGGGAGATCTCCACTACTGCATGTTGGAGTCGGGGCGATACAGGAATACTCTAATTCCCTACTGCCTTGTATGGAAAATCGGGTAACCACGGCATACCAGCGCCGTAACGAGCCAGTATCAGTGATCGGGGGTGTTCAAGCAGCCCTCGAATATAGTTCATTCTTCTAAGCACCTCGAATTCAACGATTGGATTATCCATTAATCCAGCCCTACAAGCCCATACCATTTTCGTCAGTCTGACACTAGTTACCAAATAACCTATTTAGGTAAACTAATTTAATCCAACGCCATTAAGGTTGCTCGTGTGAAACAAGGCTTGACAAGCTTTTGCACACCCCACCGCAGCATTTACCTAATCTGGTCTAGATGTGTCTCACCGAATGGTCCTAATTATACCTGATTACAGCATTACGCCTAAAGTCTTTAATAAACACTTACTAGTTAGGTGTGCGGCCCGATCAACATCGGTCGAAGATATCTGTTAGCATAATAAATCTCGCCAGTTGAGGCATACACGCTGAGTTCACTATTGGCAGCAAGATAAAACCAGCGCATTGAGCTGGATATTTGATATCGGACAATTCGGTCGTGCCCGGCTCCTGATCTAACCTCTCAGGATCTCAAGGAGTTGATTCCCCGGTCCTCCTTCATTTATGTTGTCGATAGGTCCTGCAATAGGAAAAACTTCCATAACGTCACGGCTTACACAAGTCTAGGTGGCATAGACCGTTTTATCTGAATCCTTTTTGTGGGTCTTATAGAGCTGAGGATTTGATACCGAAAATGATGACCCGAATCTAGAGTTCGAGAAGCAAAGCGTAACATGTAATCGAGGGCTCCCCGTGTGAACCAACATGTACATATGCAGACAGCTGCATTAAGATGGCTAAGATACTGTATGATGATAGGAACTGAATATTGGTCACTACCACTGCATGATTCTAACAGAGAACACTAAAGAGGCTGTTTTTGGTGATCATGGCCGGCAGTGGTCCTGCATTCAGTCGGGTTGGATCTAACCTGTTCGAGAAGTTGTCTAAGGTGGGTCCAGTGTGGGTCCACACTGAAGATGAGGGTCTCCCCGATAGAGAAGTTGTATGGAGTGGCTGTATCTATATTGAGACAGAATGCCTGGACCTGGCATGACGTTAGTTATGCCGGCTCTAGGTATGTCGCCTTTCATTTGAGACAATGATTTCTCGTTTCTTTTTTTAAAAAATCCTGGGAACTTCACATTAAAAGCTCGAATTATAAGTCAAATATCTTCTATAACTCCTACTATCTATTTCTATCACTCTCATCCTCATCTTGCGATTATCAAGACCCTATATTCGAATTTCCCGCCTGGTGCGCAGCGGATTGCGCTAGGTCAGATTAGGTATGTGCAGTTATGGGGTGTGCAAAAGCTTGTCAAGCCTTGTCTTACGCGAGCAAGCTTATTGGAGTGGGGTGCGTTTGAATGTGTTTACCTAAATTGGTTGTCTGATGGCTGATCGATGGTGTCTAGCTGACGTTTCTAGTTCACCGGTCAAGCCCCACATTCTATGCGCCGTATGCCTGCCCGATCGGCCCGCCCGGACCGCCCTGACCGCCCTGATACATTGAACTATTAATTGCGGTGTTGAGAATGACAATACGACCTCCAGCGCTGAATCGCCCGTTTACATGCTGTCCTCATAGGCCATCTAGTATTCTATACAATTTGGCGAATATGGAACATCTGGACAAGAAATCCTTCTTGGTTTCACGTGGCTTCACATACGCATATTACCACGGAACCGCTACCTCTAATCAGCCAACTGCTTTGTTGATTCACGGGTTTCCTGACACGGCTGATGTTTGGACTGATGTGGTAACCAACTGGCTACAACCAAATGGATATGGTCTGGTAGCCATCGACTGTCTAGGCTACGGAGGAACCTCTAAACCTTGCGAATTGACAGCATACAAGGTAGATGCCATGACCCAAGACATCATGGAGATTCTGGACAATGAATCTTTGGACAAAGTGGTGGTTATCGGTCATGACTGGGGTAGTTATCTCGCACATCGAGTGCATAGCTTTCATCCTGATCGAGTCTCAGGCGTGGTTTTCATCAACGGGTCTTATATTCCACCGCTGTCACAACCATTCAGTCTGGACGCAATGAATAAAGTTACCCAGCAAGTGTTTGGTCACGGCCTCTACTGGTACTGGAAATTCTTCGTTGCTGACGACTGCGCTGACATTCTGCACTCGCATCTGGAGTCATTCTGGACAGCATGTCATGGATACCCAAAGACCTGGCTGGATTTGTGGTGCCAGCCTGATGGCATGCGTAACTTTGTGGCCGCCGACAAGCGTCAACCCACTCTGCCGTATGCTACGGAGGCACGGAAGCAGGCCTTTGTCGAGCGCATCCAACGTGATGGAATCAATGGCCCCCTTAATTGGTACCGATCCATGACATTCGGCCTGCAGAATGATTGTGAGATGGCAATTCCGAGAGAAAATAGCGTCATTCGGGTCCCCGTATTACATATTGGCGGACTTCAAGACGAAGTATGTCGAACAGATTTAATGCAAGGCCCGGTGGATAATGGCCTGGTCCCCCACTTGAAGCAGGTCACTGTTGATACAGGGCATTGGTCTCTGTTGGCGAATCCACGCATCGTTGGAGAGACTTTGCTTATGTGGCTGAAGGAAACCTTTACCTAACTGTGCTGTTAAGCTCAATGGCATTCTATACTCTGTCGACGGATTATGTTGAAATTAGCCATACTGGATTTTATGTCAATTTCTAATTGAAGATTATCCAGAAATATCGAGGAATTTAAGCTGCAGAACATTTCTTCTCTGCGCTAGGCCTATCTGACGCAGTATTTATGTATTAGCTAAATTCTTTTGTTTATGCTTGAAACTCTATCCTCCTACGAAACCACAACAGGCAATTCATTTTTGTTTCGTGCCTAATACAACATACCCTTAAGTTACTTTCATAGGTGCAGTATTTTCATGGGTTTCCTCTAGCCTAGGCGCATCCTGACCACACCGTGCCGGTCCTTAGGTAGTACCCGCTAATGTACTTAAGTGCTTTGCGCACGCACATTATAAAGTACTCTTGACCTTTGTTTACGCTTATTCTCTATATATGCGTTCGCTGCTTGTTGATCATGGTCTTCTTCTGATCCGAAATCGTATAACACTGTCTTAGCTGCGGGCTTATTTTGGCGCATCGTGGTTCTGAGTAGGAGGGTTGTAAAATTGAGGATTTTTGGGAATAGGAAGTGGATTGAGGGGGCCGACATATCCGGAGTCGAATCACTTCATATGTTGAGAGATCCGAAGTTCCGTGGAAGCTGAATTCCGTGCTTTCCCAGATCCCGGATGCCCCAGCACCCATCTGATAGATGTAATGGAGCTCTCTGGGGAACTGGCTATTGGCAGAGATCGTTGGGTCGGGATCATGATTGGTTCAAACTCGCCGTCCCTGCTCCGGGACCCGCCTGCCATGCTAGCGAGGTTGAAGAATGGCTAAGACCACGTCTAGGTCTTGTCGCGTAAAACACAGCTCCTTGGCCATCACCATTGACTGTCTGCCCCTAAGGGTCTCCCATTTGACCTGCACCGGCAGTATAAGAACGCGGATTCGACAAGTCAGTTCGTACCGCACCTTTACGAGTGTTCAACACACTTCATCTACAACCAAAATATCTTGGATGGATGGATGATTTTATTTACTTGCGCCTCAGCTTGGTTTTCGTCTCGCAACAGTGGCCCATTACATTCCTTCCAATACTCTCCTGGGCCCGCCATGAATACCCTCAACAGCGTGGTTAACGGTGACATATAACCGTCTTCGGCGCAAAGTTTCCAAGAGGTCCGTCATTTCCGGAGTGTTCATCGGACCTGGATTTCTTGCACATCTTGAATCTACTTTTGTCGCGTTCTGTTCATTACTGTTTCTCTTTCTTTCCGCTTCTTGCTCTGGTTTTAAGAACCCATCACAACCGCGCCACGAGGGCAGCCTAACGTCGAGAATGGCAGATGGCCACGATACGACGTGATAAGGCTCTAAGTTCAATCAAGAAGTGGTACACTATACATGGACATAAAAGGATACATATAGTTATGATAGTCTGCATACCGCTTCGGCAGTTGGATTATAAACCACAACCCCCTAGACTGGGGTACGGATTCGTATTTTGGTCTAGTTGGGTAAACCAACTTCGGCAAGGGCTCAGGGTAAATGATACACACACACACATATACATGTGTATATTTATATATAGCAGACGCCTCGCAAACCGCATTTTGTTCCTCTATTCTCTATCGAGCCACCTTTTTCGACCAGCCGACAGACACAAGAGCCCGCTTGAGACCTGAATTTGTCACCCAAAGGTGGAACTCGTCCCACAAAAAGACAGCCATCTCGTCCATATATACTCCTAGCTTTTCGAAGAGATGATCACACAAGCTTCGTAGCCGGCCGACGCGAGTTGGTGGAGCTCTGACATGTCTGAAAGGGCGAAGATTCTTGCGAGTGTTGATGATTGAACGCTCGCTACATTCGGCAGCTTCAGCGATCTGCTACGTAGTCAGTGATTGGCTAAGTATCATCTCAAGCTTGGATGGAGGGAACCTCAGCGCCATTTTTGGGAGGGATGGTGGTGGTGAGAACTACCTAAGGGAGTGACTGATGGGGAGCGTCTATTAATTCCCTCCCTACTCGCCCTTCTCACCTCTATGCTCAGTGAGCGGACGAAATGATTTTTCTTTGAAGCCTGGGGGATGCTGGGGTATTGGGAAATTCACGTGACCACAGGTCTTGTAGTTCCTGGAAGCTTGGTTGTTTCTGGACACCCACCTGAAAACTGTGGGCCTTGAGTTAGTGCCAACTAGGGGAAACAGAACAGTATATACAGATTCATTGATGGCAGATCGCGCGCCTAGTCTCTCCCAGATAACTGAACTGCTGGCTATTGTTGGCCGATTAGGTTGATCTACTGGTTAGGATTTATAAATCTGAAGCTCAGTCGCATCACTCATGTAGAACTGATTGGAGGGACCTACGGCTTACATACTCCTGCGTACTGAAGAAGATTTGGGAAGGGAGCTTATGAGCTATTTATAACGCGCCGTGAGGAGGAAATACATATATTCGAGGCCATACAAACAGTGTATAGTAGCTTTATATGAGATTCTGTATTGTATTTTATACGTCATTCAATCGTTCTGGAAACAAAAAGGATCTATTCTTAGAGAAGGGTAATTTATAACCCAGCCAAATACGAACCGCGGTAGAAACGATGCGTAAGAGTGTCTATGGGGGAGACTGGTTTCGAGTATAACTACATTCAAGTTTACACACCCACTATTTATGGACCTTCTCTACTCCTAGCTGACAGAAGTGCTTCTGACCACAGGATTCTGTAGTGTATGGTTCCATCTCTCGACAGCCCTACAAGGTCCTTAGTGTTAGGTCAGCTGACCTGTATGCTGCTATATCCCTTCACTTAGCTACCTTAGACTTCTTCTCTCCTCATACCACATGTTCACATACCATTCCACATACGTTGTATGAGCTCCACTCATACGTCCGTAGAGGTTATGAGCCCCTTGCTCTGATCCAGAGCACCTTTTTTCTCTCTCTGTCGAGACCTCGCTGTCGCGAGATCCTGCAGAGTTTTCCACTGTTGACACTACGTCATCAACCCCTCCACCCCGATACACCTGTATCAACCCCTCGTGCGCCGTGCATATCGCCAGCCGCACATACCTCACCGTCGCCATTAAGAGCGACACCTTCTCGTCTAATACGTCCACTTGCGGGGCGAGACGACACCTGATTCGTCAAAAAACGACCCACACGGGCCGCGCCGAATCTTACATACCTTTCTTCGGCCGAATACACCCTCACAACGATCATCACAACCGCCATCATGTCGGAGACCTTCAACGCCATGGATATGGTGAAGGCCACAGTCGGTGATAAGCTGAAGGGCGAGGCCGATTACCACCGGTGGGCTGGCCGCTTCAAGCGTGCTCTTGGGTCCATCAACAAAAACTATCTACAGGTCCTTACCAAGGACTACGAGCCACGTTTCGACTACATGATTCCGCCTATCACACAAGCTGACGCCAAGATCATGGTCGCGGCTCATCAAACTGAGGAAGGTAATCCAATGGAGCCTTCTGACGTTACTAACGCTCAGGCGAATGCGTTCATTAAAGATAACGTCACTGAACCGAATGCCGAATTTGAGAAGTGGGATCTGACCTGTATGAAGCTCGCTTGCTTCATTACTGCCACGATCGATAACCGCATTGAGACTCAGCTGTCTCATCTTCTTTGAGGACCTGATATGTGGTCCGCCCTTGCTCAGCTATATGGGCAAGCGACGAAGTTCACCTACGTCCAGGTTTACAATAACTGGACCTCCGTCGAGTACAAGCAGGGGGGTGGCTATGCCACGTTCCTCTCTAAATGGCGTCAAGCGTACGACGACGTCGTCAATATGACTCCAGAAGGGGACAAAATTCCCCAGTACATCATCTACACCAACTTTATCAACGCCGTCTCGAAGAATCCTGACTGTGCCCACTGGGTCAAGTCTAATAAGTGGTCTATCGAGAATATCGACGTTATTGGCAAGGTCATTCCTGAGTTCACTGTGAATGAGCAGCGAGCTTACTCCCTACGGGGAAACACAGCGTCTTCTGCCGCTACTTTCCATCAGAAGAAGGATAAGAAGAAGGACGACAGAAACGACGACAGAAAGGATAAGAAATCCGACAAGAAACAGCAGCAACCTAAGACGACATATTACTGCAGATATCATAGGAAGCGCGTCACACACAAGGAAGAAGACTGCTATTACAACCCCATTACACCAGCTCAATCAGCGTCTGCGGCGTCGACCACGTCGTCGACGGAGCCCGCGGAGTTGTCCGCAAAGATGGCTCATGTCGAGCTTACAGGGTCACGTATTCCTGAGCGTTTTGATGATGGAGCTGATGATCACCTTGAGTGCAGTGCCGCTTACCTACCTCCTCCCATTCTACCTCCCATTACCCCTACCGCGAGCTTGGATACGGATACCACGAGCCTGGCGTCGGCACGTGTCGATAACGCATACGCACACGGGATCCATGACTGGATGGTGGACTCGGGCACTACACACTCAATGACGCCATATGCTGCAAATTTCATCTCTTTTACTGAGTGTCGACGTGCAGTCAAGGTCGCTGAAGGTTCTACATGCCATACCAAGGGTTATAGAGACGTCATACTGGATATTCTAGGGTCTGATGGCACTCTCCGCTCGCTTAAGCTCACAAAGGTCTGGCTTGCACCGGAAATGACGTCTAACTTGCTCTCCGTCTCCGACCTCAACTAGATAGGTCATATCATACTTTTCGTGGGTGATCAAGGTCATATCTACACGGATAACGCCAATTACCGCTCTGAGACCCCACTAGCGACCGCGACGCTACGAAATAAGCAGTACTGGCTCCATACCGCGGACACATCTAAGGGTCAGCTTGAGCACCTTATGCGTGCTAATAAGCTCACACTTTCTACCGCTGCGAGCTCAGCTAAGTCGCCCGCTCCAATTTCAGTCGACCTGGCTCACCGCAGGGCATGTCATGCCGGTGAGCGTAAGGTCAAGTATATGCCCCACTACTCGACCGGGATCACCTTGATTAAAGGGTCGCTTAGTCGACCTTATGGTCTATGCGTATAAGGTAAGGGACATGCACTTCCTTACGGTTCTAAGGATATACGGTCTCTCCCAGGAGAAAAGCTTCACCTGGACGTCTGGGGACCTATATCCATTGCCTCATATGGCAGGCAGCATTACTTCGTTACCATAACTAACGACTATTCTCGCTTCTGCTGGGTCTTTCTGATCAAGTCAAGATCTGAGGTCCTGGATTGCTTTATCAAGGTCGAGTAATATCTTAAGACGTAGTTTAATTACGTCGTTAAGCAGGTAGTAGGAGATAACGCCACTGAGCACATCCCGCTCGCTGATTACCTCGTCTCCAAGGGTGTCGTCTGGCACCCTACCCCGCCATACACGCAGCAACTCAATGGAGTCGCTGAGATCAAGAACCGCTATCTGATTGAGCCGCTTATAGCTGTTATGATGGAGCACCAGTTACCTAAGCATCTCTAGGGCGAGCTCCTGCTTGGAGTCAATTACACCATGAACCGTCTCTAGCATTCCACTATAGAGCGGACTCCATATGAAGCTTTATATGGCACGTTACCTAATATCTCCAACCTCCAAGCGCTGGGCTGCCAGTGCTGGTATCTCATACCAAAAGAGCGACGTGAATCTAAGCTCCACGCGCATATGGAAGAAGGTCGACTAGTAGGATATGATAGTCAAGGTTACCGCATCTATGACGTCAAAACCAGAAAGATCGCACGCTCAAGAAACGTGATATTCCAGGAGACGCCCGTGCGAGCGCTTCCATCACCTGCATATGAGCTCGACGCTGGTGAGCAAGACTCAACCAGTGAGGGCCAGGTGAGTGACTATAGTCGCTACGTACCTCGAGACTTTCTTTAAGCACCTGAGGAGCAGGATTTGACTATTAAAGAACGTCCTGTACAAGCCCTGAAACGAGCTCCTCGGCAAATGATCTATCCTTCTCTAGGGTTGCCAGCCAATCCAGTCGAGGCTCCGCCCGATGAAATCCCCTCAGTTCCGCCTCAATCAATAAGCAGTCAACAACCCGTTAAGTCACCGGTTGAGGCCCCTCGTCGATCCGCACGCATACGGGAACAACTCGAGAAATTGGCAGGGAACAGCGTGTTCCTGGAGGATAAGCTACTGGATATTCTCGTGTCTGATGAGCAGTTATGTGACGTCGTTATGGCGGTCGCTACTGCTGAGGCAGGGATCATTATTCCGCCGAAAAAGCTCGGGCCCATAGACCCCAGTTTCACGCCAATATCATACAAGGACGCCATATCATACGTCGAGCACTAGAAATGGAGAGCTGCCATATATAAGGAGCTCTCTCACTATAACGGTAACGGGACCTGGCGCATAGTCGACAAGCCCAAAAATTAGCGTCTCTTGACGCTTAAGTGGGTGTTCAAAATCAAGGCAGATGGCACATATAAGGCAAGACTAGTCGTCAGAGGTTTCCACTAGTAAGCGGGCCCTGATTATATCGACGTCTATGCTGTGGTGGCTAAGCCTATGAGCTTTAAAATATTTGCAGTAATTGCTACTGCTAAAGGTTGGCATTTATATCATACTGACATAACCGCTGCGTTCCTTAACGCTGAGCTTCGAGAGACCATCTACATACACCTTCCTGAGCAGGAAAAGCTTAACCCCACCAAGTGCGGGTTGCTCGTCAAGACCCTGTACGGTTTGAAGCAATCTCCGAGGGAATGGAACCAGCTGATACACGACACCTTGCTCGCTGATGGATACAGCTCGACACATGCTGACCACGGTGTGTACGTCAAAATTACGCAATCAGAAGAGATATATCTGCTGGTTTACGTCGACGACATACTATTTCTGTCTCCGAGCGAAGCACTGATTACAGACGCCAAGAAACTGCTTTCTAAGCACTTTGATATGACGGATGAGGGTCCTGTCAAGCGATATCTCGGTATTGACGTCACACGCGCTGATGGTAAGTATTACCTCTCACAAGCTGATTATATCAGTAAGACCCTTCACCTTTTCGGTCTCCAGCACATCAAACCGGCCCTCACACCTTTCAACGAAAAGGTCGTTCTCGTGCCCCGTACAGGTGACTTAGCGACCCCTGACGAGGTCAAGTCATACCAGGAGCGCATGGGCAGGCTCATATGGATCATGATATCCACACAACCAGAGATTTCTTAGCTAGTATGCAAGCTCGTAAAATATGCTTAAAACCCGTTAATCACACACGTCACCGCGGTCCAGCGAGTTTTCCGGTATCTCAAAGGCACCAACTTAGCAATTTGCTACGGTCCAGGGCCCATATCTGCACCTATTGCTGAGGCCCCACTAACATAGCTACTGTATGGATATTGCGATTCGAGCTGGGCAGGACCATATGACGACTCTGGTCTCTCGATAACTGGTTACGTCTTTCTACTCGCTGGTGGACCAGTCACATGGGCCGCTAAGCGTCAGAAGTCAGTCTCTTTATCCTCGACAGAAGCTAAGTACGTCACACAAGCGATGGCAATTCAAGAGCTCAAGTAGCTCGATCTTCTGCTGTCCGAGCTCATGATCAAAGACGAGCTTTTCCGTCGTCTAACTACCATATTTGCTGATAACCAGGGCGCCATGGCGCTCGCCTCCAACCCGGAGTTCCATAGCCGGTCGAAGCATATCAATATCAAGTATCATTACCAGCGACAAGAGGTCGCCGCCGGCACATACATATTAACATACATTCCTACGTCATCACAAGCAGCAGACGGGTTGACCAAGCCGCTCGCAAAGGTCGCCTTCACAAGGTTCGTTGCGCAGATGGGGATGAGAGCCCTTCCAGAGGCTATTCCCAATTAGGAAACATAGTCCGTTTGGTTTTTTATTACGTTTTCGTGCGATTCAGCTTGCAGCGTGATTTTCCAATTTTTTCGACAATTTTTGAGGCAGATTTGAGCGTTCTGGGATTCGCTTCAGGGGGGTGTTAGGTCAGCTGACCTGTATGCTGCTATATCCCTTCACTTAGCTACCTTAGACTTCTTCTCTCCTCATACCACATGTTCACATACCATTCCACATACGTTGTATGAGCTCCACTCATACGTCCGTAGACTTAGATATGGGGCTAGGGAGCCAATAATAGTATCGCAGATAAAAGGAGCAATCATGGAAAAACGCAACGTATTATTGGTCCTCTATTAGTCCTTTCTCCACTTTGGCGTAGCACAGCTCGCCGAGTGGGCCCTCGCCGTGCCTAACACGTTGCGACCTAAAGCTTCATGACTGGTCGGCCCCTCTAAATTGCATAGCGCCCCGTTCCCACGCTTCCGAGGTGTTTCTATGCGGTAATCTAGTAACGGATAAGCTTTTACTAAGAGCTGTCTCGGCTAATATCCGAGCGGGTTGGTCGCCTGATTTTGGTCAGGGGTTAAATAAAGTTTCCCCCACTGATCGGTCAGGTTGAAACTAACCATTTTAGGTAAGCAATGCGACAATTTATATCCTATTAGAAACGATGTTTTTCACAGAATCGTCGACCATATCCTTTTCCGGAATATCCTCCTAAATACCCTAAACTCTATACTTCTAGAGACGCTATATCAACAGCGCATAATTTTGAGGGCCCACTGATGTCTTAGGATTTAGCTCCTACTAGTAGGTGCTTAAAGAAGATGATAGACTAAACTTAGCCAAAGATCTCTTAATTTACTTTTTATATGCTATTGAACATCAAACGGACCTGAAGAGTATCTCTCAAGCCTTTCAACACAATGGTGGACTATCGGAACGTCGTCTCCATAATTCAGTTGGTTGCATATGTACCAGCTTTCTTCGTCGCAACATTTGTCGCCTTTCGTCATGGATTTGGAAGAAGCTCGGGTTGGATTTTTCTCGTCATGTTCTCTCTAATTCGCACCGTCGGACCAGTCACTTCGTTGCTCACCTTGACCTACCACTCCATCGGTATTTACATCACAGCCGCCATTTGTGATTCGATCGGGCTTTCTCCCCTACTTATGTCGAGCATTGGACTGCTCACGCGAGTGTACGACGATCCTCTTATCCTAAATCTGGAGAAACCTTGACCGGACTAATGATGACTAGCAATGATTCCATCGCACGGAAGGCTCGAAATGAGCTGAACCCAATTTTCTTCAGGCTCGTCAATCTCCTGACGCTGGTCGGTCTCATTCTGTTTATCGTCGGGGAGACCAGCAATATCAGCCCGGAGGGTATGACACAAATAAGGTCGGAGACCAAAATCGGCGAAGATCTCTTCATTACTGCCTTTGTCCTGCTGTGCGTCCTGCTCCTGGTTCTCGGCACCCGCCGGCACCAAGTCGAGGATGGTGAGCATCGCCTGCTGGGTGCCGTCGCAATCTCAATGCCCTTACTCCTTGTCCGTCTAATCTACTCCGGCCTGCTGATCTACGTCAACGACACTACGTTTAACTTCCTCACCGGCAACGTCACAGCCCTGCTGTTCATGTCGGCCCTCACTGAGATTATTATCGTCGGAATTTATCTGGGCACCGGCCTCACGCTCCACGAGCATCTGTCCGATGTGAGATATGAGGAATCCGGTGACCTGTCGGCACCGCTCCAGCAGCAGCAGAACAGTCTGCTCGCGTTCGACAATCATAGTGTTCCCAATACCGCTTACGATCAAGAGGACAGCTCGCTCGAGTGGAAGAGAAGCCACGGAAGGAGAAGGCGTGGTCCTATTGGAATATTGATCGGTATGGTAGTTAGTGCCACGAGAAGCTCTGGCCAACGTTAATAAAGAGGGACGAGACCTGGTTCGATATATATGCACTGCAACGAGTAGCAAACAGGACGGATACAGATCGACGGAAGGACAGAAATGAGACCAGGGATCTAATATCTGATCTATCACATAGATTTACTATGTAAATGACAAGGTTTACGTTGCGTATTGAATGAAGCGTATTGAACGAATTGCTGAACTTCAAGTGGTGACTTTTCTAGTAATGTAGATGGGCCCCTTTGGCAATACCGAATTAGGCTGGGCCACACCCTGGCTGAGGTGAGGGATAGAAGATGCTCTTTGATACGAGGAAATGTCTCCCAAATGCCTTGTTTAGGCAATTCTTTTTAGCTTTCACCCGGTCAGATGCCTTGCTTGGATCTACTGGCTATACCTCCATACGTCCGTCAAGAATTTTCTAACCCGGGTGAGAATCAGCCCATGAAGTCAGTCTCTTCAAGAACTCCTATAAATCTCCTTGTTAGCCTTCATGACTGCACTTCAACAACATTACCTCTTTAACGTTTCTTTAAGATCCGCAACCACGTCGCCTACTTCATCTCTACGAACCAAAAAGCGGCTGTCCATGAGAATCATCGGCAGAGCATCATCAGTCCCGTTCAACTTTTACGGAAATGACATTCAAGGGACTCAAAATATACAAAGCGGATCCCATCCCTGGAGAAACAGATGGAAGAGCAATGTAACGGATTTAGGGCAAAGAAAGACCACAACATATAATAATGCCTTGTCTAAGCTTGTGGTATTGCCTGAGTCATCCAAAGATTTCAGACTGCAGGGCAGGTACATGATAATTGGGGCTGAGAAGTTGCAGAATTTTCGGCATCAAAAGACGGAGATGCGGCAATCACCGAAGCTGAGGACGAAGTTGTGGGAGCATACAAGTCCGTGGCATTACACCAGCTTCCGATCTTATATCCGTCTTCCAAAATACATGTCGACTTATCTCCATTCTGGTTGAAGAAACTGACCTGGCCATCACCACCTCAATCCATGTAGCCGGCGATCCGTTTTCGGTGCCGCAGGCCACCTCGATTCGCGTGTTCTGAGGGGATCCATTAGGCATTTCGCTCAAACCTAGAGACCTTAGTTATGATTATTGTGTGGAGGAGGGACGTACTTACTTAAACAGTCATCTCCCTTAGGTCTAACCCATAGGGGTAATTATAATAGGCCCCATTATAATTAGGGTAAACTCCTTAAGTATGGGAGAAAAAAAGTAGGTCAGGGCTCATTATAATTAACTCTACTTGACCCCATTATAATTATGTTTAATGGTCGTATATCGCTCAAAACTTCAGATATTTTAATTCTATATCTCATCTCACTCTAATTACAATTTTAAGTAATTTAGACTATTATTAAAGATAGATATAGGGGTTCGAAAATCGCATGTTTTTTTGATGGGGTGTCAAAATGTATAAGATAGCATAACCGTTATACGCTCTCTAATGCCACCCTAGCTTTTTGGATTATCTATTATATTATATTCTATAGATTTAACGAGCTAAAACTTTTAGTATAGATTAATTAATATTAAAATTCTATTCTATCTTTTTTTTAGAGTAATTTAACTAAGTTTAAGATTTTCGTGCTGATCTAGTAGGTCATATATAAGCTTGGCTATGATATATATTTCTACCTTTATCCTAGTTCTTACCTTTTCCTTAAATTTTTAAAAATCCTACTTCTTCTTCTTCTGTATAATTAGATCAGGATCTTAGTATTATATTCTTTATAAGCTAAGTTAGTCCGCTATCAAAGAGTAATTTTAGTAAAATCTAAGTATTATAAGCCATATCTATTATTACTTTATACCTCATCAGCCACGCTATCATAGATTAAATTTAGTAAAAATCAAGTATTATAAGCTATATCCTTTATCGATCTAGGCCTAGTCACCCTCGCTATCCGATTTAACTTCGATAATCTCCTAGTCCTAAAGTGGTTTATTATTATATTCTAAGGTTAGATCTATAAGGTTAGTATCTAGTACGACTAGATTTATATAGATAAGCCCGCTAGGCTAGCCAGGGCCGGTAAAGTAGTAGGGGTAGCCAGGGTAGTTATAATAGCTAGTCGTCTGGTGGCTTAGGCCTATGTGATATACTAGGTCCGTAAGGCTGGCTAGGTATCTTAGCAGGAGCATAGCTTAGCCTTATCTAGCTACTTATAATTCGTATAGGCCCCACGCTAGTTACTAGGTAGTCATGCGTAGATCAGAAAGGGGTATATACCAAGCGCGGATTCCTGGCTTATTCATATATACTTATCATAGGGCCGATCTACTAGCTACCCCTAGGATTAAATCAAGAAAGTGTTAATATATAAGAGCCGTTAGTTAGTAAACTATTCCCTACGGATAGAGCCTAGGGTATAGAGTATAAGCTAGCTCGGTATAGCTAGGACCCGCCGCTACTCGGCGTTTATATATAGCTAGGTAAGGAATATCCTATAGACTAGGAGCGGGATCTACGGCCTAGCCTAGTTAGTGCCTTTAGTAAGCTAGATTATCTTATTCTAGATATCGGCTACGTAGATGAATCAGGGGTAGCTAGGGTTAAATTAGGCTATAAAAGTATCTATATACTAGGCCTAGGTATTAGGCTACTTAGGGCCTAGATAGGTATAAGAGGGCGTCTCGCTATGGCCGCGCCTAGGGCTTAGTTAGCTATATCTTTCTTAGGGGAGATAGACGTATAATAGGCTTATAGTACTAACTAAGTAGAGAGAGATAGTGGATTAGAGTTAAAGTTAAGCTAGTTAGAATAGACGTGAAATTATCTAGTTATTAAATTATAATAAAGATAGGATAATGAGATATATAAAGGAAGGAGAGTTTAAATTAATAGAAAGAGGATATTTATAGTACGGCCCTAGGGGATCACGAAGTGAATATTAGGATAAGTAAATTTTGATATACTAGTAAAGGGAATATTAATATAAATTATGAATTTTGATATTATGCTAGGCTAGATAGATATATCTAGAGCTAACCTTAAGCTTAAGCTTAACCTTATATATATAAGCCTGGGCCTAAGGTTAACCTTATATACACGAGCCTAAGTTTGACCTAAAGCTTAACCCTAGCATTATCTTATAAGTATAGGTATGACCCTGACCCTAGGTATGATCGTATAAGCCTAGGCCTAACCTTAATTATATAAGCTCGACCTTATATATATAAGCCTAGGCATGATCTTACGACCCTAGGCTTAAGCTTAAGCTTTATCTTAAGAGATCTTACTTATAATTTAAGTATCTATAAATAATCAAGGGCTTATCTTAGCTTTATCCCTAGGGGATTACTAAGCCCTAGTACTACGTTAAGGTATAAGCCTATCGCTAGGGTATATATAAGGAGTAAAGAAACTTTGATTTTTTTTAGATTTTAAGATGTTTTAGGAGTAAGGAGAGGAGAGAGATAGGTTTTTTTTGGTTTTTATTAGATTTTAGATCTTTTTTTAGGGTTTTTAGGTTTTAGTAAGAAACTTATATATAATCTAGTTCTTAGAAGAATCCTCGTCTAAAGACTTAGAAGAATCCTTATCTAAAGACTTAGAAGAATCCTCGTCTAAAGACTCTAAAAACTTACTTAGTAGGAGTATATTATAAGTATCTAAGAGGTCTTATATATCTAGCGTAGCTATCTCCTTAGGTATTAAAATTAAGGTTATATAAATATAAGGCTAGTTATATATAGAATTTTTGAATATTAGGGGTAGCTTATTATTATAGTAATTATAGAGACTTACCTTATTAGCCTACTTATAATTTATATAAGAACCCCTAAAATAGCTAGTTAACTAAGTATAGATTAGAAAAGGCTTTAAGAAATCTATATTATAATAATATATATAGGGCTTTTTTAAGGGCTTATTACGAGATTAGATTAGAAGAGTATTAATATATAAAGGACGACTATTATTAATCTATTTATCTTTAATCCTGCGGTCTAAGTACTAAGGATAACGGCCTAGTATCACTAAGATAGCTTTTTATATATCATTTTTATAAAAGGGAGTAAGAAGTTACCCACTAATAGGTAAAGGATACTAATTAGTATTATTATCTAAACTATTATAGAGAATAATTATAGCCTCCTACTATATCTCTTGATTTCCTACTATTAGAGGAGTTAGGTTAAGAATAGCCTAAGCGTCTATAGCTAGAGGATAAATAGGGGATATAATAGAAAAAAGATTAGAGATATAGAATATAGATAGGGCTTAAGGATATTATAATAGATATAAGAGGATAGATAGATATATAATAGAAGGACTATGATTAGCTGGATTTTTAGGTCCTTTTATATCTCTAAGCTAGAGATTTCCTTTTATTTTTAGATATCTATGATATTATTCTTTATCTTTAATATTATTCTTTATTCTTTATATAGTTCTTTATTCTTATTCTTTGTTCTTTATTCTTAATATAGTTCTTTATTCTTTATTCTTTATTCTTAATATAGTTCTTTATTCTTTATTCTTAATATAGTTCTTTATTCTTTATCCTTTGTTCTTAATATAGTTCTTTATTCTTTGTTCTTTATTCTTTATTCTTAATATAGTTCTTTATCTTTAATATTATCTATTATCTTAATATTATATCCTAAGCTTAGTATATAATAGGAGGCTTAGTACTAGGTATAAGAGTAGGCCCTAGGCTTAATACTAGGTCTTAGGCTTAACTTAGAGCCTAACCTAGGTATATCCTAGAGCTTAACCTAGGTATAGTCTTATAAGCACGGGCATGAGCTTAACCTTATATATATGAGCCTAGGCTTAAGCTTAAGCTTATATATACGAGCCCGGGCTTGATCTGGAGCTTGACCTAGGTATAAGCTTAAGTATAAGAGCCCGGGCTTGACCTAAAGCTTAGACTTGACCTTATATACACGAGCCCGAGTTTAAATATATAACCTCGACCTTAAATATATAAGCTTAACCTTAAATATATAAGCTTAATCTTGAATATATAACCGCGACCTTAAATATATAGCCTTGACCTTAGATATATAGCCTCGACCTTAAATATACAGCCTCGACCTTGAATATATAACCTTGACCTTGAATATACAGCCTCGACCTTAAATATATATCTAACTCTACTATTTACTATATTCCACCTATATTAAGTAAAATATAAGTAAGAGAAAAGTAAGAGATAAGTAAGAGAAAAGTAAGAGATAAGTAAGATAATCATTAGAGAGTAAATCAAGAAGGTCTATCTATTCTTCACTTAAAGCTTATATAATATTCCCTTTTTCTTTTTTTTTACTATAAATACCTTATTTTTCTCTTTCTTTTCTTCTTCCTTTTATATATTAGGGGTCCCTATCTCTAGGTAATTTCTAACTCTTACTAAATAAGAGAAAGGTTAGATTTTAACTTAGAGATAGGGGCTCTAAGTATATCTTAAGTAAAAAGAAAGGCGGGAGATTACTTCGAAGTTTTAAGGTATATATAAGCTTAACTTTCTATAGTCTATATACTAATAGTAGATGATTACTAAGGTAGCCTTTATTAAGGTCTTTAAAGGCGTAATAGCCGTTAATACTAATACCTATAAAGATACTTTTAACGAACTACTTCTTATATAGAGATTAATAATTCTATTAATAAAGTGGCTCTGTTTATAGGATATTATATAATATATATTATATTTAGTACTTAGTACTAGACCTTAGTCCTAGCGCTAGTTACTAGGCCTAGTACTTAGTACTCGTCTTAGTGCTTAATCTAGTCCCTAGTACTTATCCTAGTACTTAATCTAGTCCCTAGTACTTATCCTAGTGCTTAACCTAGTCCCTAGTGCTTATCCTAGTGCTTAACCTAGTCCCTAGTACTTATCCTAGTGCTTAACCTAGTCCCTAGTGCTTATCCTAGTACTTAATCTAGTCCCTAGTACTTATTCTAGTGCTTAATCTGGTCCCTAGTACTCGTCCTAGTACTTAACCTAACCCATAGGGGTAATTATAATAGATACTATTATAATTAGGGTAGAATTCTTAAGTATGGGGAAAAAAAAGTGGGTCGGGGTCTATTATATTTAATACACCCGAGTCCATTATAATTATACTCTAGGGTCGTACGAAGCTTAAATTATCATAGTTTATTGATTTATCTTTTAAGCACCCTCTATTTTATTTTTAAGGGTTTTACACCAGTCAGAATAGTAGTTATAGGGGTTCAAAATCCATAAGTTTTTTTAATAGGGTACCAACCATAGGCGACTATAATATATTACCTAACCACCACCACTACTAGATATCTATAGGGTATAGGTCATTATATTAATATTTCTAGCTAAAAATTCAGGGGTTAATCCCGTTTAACGATTTCTGTTTACTATTTTATTTTCATAGCCAACTAAGCATTTTTTAATCACTAAGCAATTCAGCGATTACGAAGTTAGTATATCGTACGAGTATATATATTTCTATTTTTAAGATAGCTAGTACTCTACCCTATAGCGCTAACGCTAGCGAGTTTTTTTTAACTAATTCCTAGTTCTATATAGTGATTTATAATACGTATAAGTATACCGTACAAAGGGATAATATTATTACCCATTTAGCCAGCACTAATCATCAGATACCCTATATAACCGCGCGGTATATTAAGTAGTATATTTAGTAATAGGACTATATTAACGACCAGCCCGATATCACCTATTAGCCTACCTAGATTAACGAGCCTATCCCTAGATTACTAATATATAATGATAGTTTATTATATTTATAATATAAGAGACATATTTACCGTACGATTTAGTCATTACGAGTCCATTAGCAATAGACCTATAGATAGTCCCCTAGTAGCCACTAAGGCCGCCCTAAACCGTCCGAAATTACACGAATCCAGAGTAATATTAATACAATTCTAAGCAACTAGCTAGACTAGGTATATAAGAGCAGCTAGGCGTATAAGAGCGGGCAGCTAGACCTGACCAACCAGCCTGACCAGCCATATAAGGGCCTAGAGCCCGGCCAGGCAGACCCAAGCAGCTAGCCTAACTAGCTATATAAGGGCCTAGAGCCCGGCCAGGCAGACCTAAGCACCCGTCTATACCGAACCGGCCAGGTAGACCAGGCATACCAGTATATAGGACCATACCCGAGCAGCCAGCTATACCAGACCAGCCATATAGACCGGGTATATAGAGTTCTAGGGACCATAGACCATATAGACCAGCATATAGGACCAGACCTAAGCAGCCAGCTATATAAGAGCAGCTAGGCAGACCCAACTAACCAGCCCGACCAGCTATTCCAGGGCCTAGAGCCCGGTTAGCCAGACCTAAGTAACCAGCCATATAAGAGCAGCTAGGCGTACGAGAGCAGCCAGGCAGACCTAGCTAGCTAGCTAGATCTAAGCACCCGTCCATAGCTAGATAGCCAGCCCAGGCTAATATAGTTCAGCCGATGATTCGGCATCTAGTAATTCCGAGAGTTTAATATCATAGGCACCCGGGATCAAGCATACCAGCCCCATAGCCAAGGACTATATCACACTAGACCGCATAGGTATCCCGATAATGGTCTAGTATAAGTTCCGGCGGCAGGATATCAAACGCGCGTAATTATCTAGGTAACGACGGTAGGCTACCTAGGATTAGGTCTAGCGTGATATATATTTCCAGGATGAGATGCACGAGTGATTAATATAGTATTAGTTATATACGTAGGATGGATCCGACGACGGGTATGAGTTATTTAAGTACCTATATAGGTATAATAGCGAGGCTAAGGTATAGTAGAAGCGTATACGGGCGTTTTAGGATAGGATCCGTTATATTAATTATAGCGCGTATTTCCTATATAGGATGCCATAGTTGATATACCCTAAGGGGGATCCTACTAAAGAGGTATCCTGTATGAAGGAGGCGTAGGGGATATATGATTAGTACCGGTATATATTATTACTAATAGTGGCGATGATGTTATTTAGCTAGAAGATAGATCTAGAGATCCGTACGGCGTAGGACTATTAGTTATAGTATTATAGGATAGATAGTACGGATAAGGGCTAATTAAAGCAGTATTTCGGGGAGATAGCAGTAGGGATCAGAGCGTAGTAATCCTAGTTAGTATAGGAGTTTATATAGTATTGATAGGTTTATAAAGAGATTAAAATAGAGTAGATATTTTAGAATTTAGATAGATTAGCTATATTAGGCGTTTTGAATATATATTATAATAGTAGTATTCCCATCTAGGCGTCCAATTCGTATATTTAGTATAGGTCGAGATATATATAT